>CM050166.1:261129887-261149008 GCA_027410445.1 Discoglossus pictus | reverse complement strand
TGCGGCGAGGTGAGAGTCTCCCAGTGATGAGCAGCGGCTACAGAAGCGTGTGGCGATGCGGATGTATCTATTGGGAGAGCAGCCCCTGGATGAGTGGGTGACAAGACTAGAGACCCTGGTATGGCGAGAGCTCTGGCTAGACAACGCATACCAGGCCCTCTGGTGGCATACCGTTCGACTTACCCCCTGGACGTCTGAACACGACTTAACGGAGGGGGATGATTATGATGGCCCGGGTTTATTATGGGATGCCTTGCAGGACGATATTGATCTTGGCAGCACGGAGGGGTCTAGGTTTTGGGACATCTACGACTACCGGATGGGCATGTATGTCTGGGATGACGAAGGCGAGGTGAGCAAAGACATGACCCACCTGGTAACGAGAGAGTGGGAGCTGGAGCAGGACTACCAACACCTGCTCAGCCTTGTGCAGCCCCAACCTACTCGACAAGCAGAACCAGACTTCATTGACTGGTCCTGGGATGACCTCCAGATGGCAGGTAGAGATGGGACCGAGGTCTCTCTACCGGCCCTACAGAGGGCAGAAGGTGTCGTCCTTCCCCTCCAGCGGCAGTGTGAACCCCAGGGGCCAGAAGGTGTCATCCTTCCCCCCCAGCAGCAGTGGGAACCCCAGCGGGCAGAAGGTGTCGTCCTTCCCCCCCAGCGGCAGTGTGAACCCCAGGGGGCAGAAGGTGTCGTCCTTCCCTCCCAGCGGCAGTGGTGAAACCCCAGGGGCAGAAGGTGTCATCCTTCCCCCCCAGCGGCAGTGTGAACCCCAGGGGGCAGAAGGTGTCGTCCTTCCCCCTCAGCGGCAGTGTGAACCCCAGGGGGCAGAAGGTGTCGTCCTTCCCCCCAAGCGGCAGTGTGTACCCCAGGGAGCAGAAGGTGTCGACCTTCCTCCACAGCGGCAGTGTGTACCCCAGGGGGCCAAAGGTGACGTCCTTCCCCCCCAGCGGCAGTGTGAAACACAGGGGGCAGAAGGTGTCGTCCTTCCCCCCACAGCGACAGTTTACCCTACCAGGGGAGACACCAATCTCCCAGACGGCGCAGATGGGACCATGGTCTCTGTGCCTGACCTACCGGGATGCTGGACAGCCTGTTCAGATCCCCAACTACCTTCACTGGGACAACCGGAGGAGGGGGTAAGTACAAATTACCCCAGAGTTAACAGAGGAAATGTTAACCCCCACTGACCCCCACCTTTCCCTGGCTACTGAGCCGGAATATGTCCCAAGTACCCCAGCAGAAGAGCTGACAGCGGGGCAGAGTGCAGTCGGCCTCTGCCCCCCCCTTGTCCCTTGTACCAAGCAGGATGTCCTGCAGGTCATACCAGCAGAAGAGCTGGCATCAGGGCAGAGTGCCGCTGGCCTCTGCCCCTCAAGTCCCCTCAGCGTGTCGCCCCATCACCACAGCGAAATATCCAGGTGGCTGGTTAGACTTCCCCCCAAAGGGGAGATGGGTGACGAAGTGCCTTTTGCCACTTTGTCCTGGAGAGGACTTATTGCCAGCCTCCTGCCCTGCGACTATGGCCCTGGGACATATTTCCCTTTAAACACAGTATTCAGCCATACCAGAGTGTATGTCACTCATTCTGGCCCTTTACATACAGGGGGGTCATTCTGTACTTGCCCTGTGTGAACCATGATACCCCAGATAACTGTGCCATGAAGCCCATTCATATAATGAAAGACTATGGGAAAGACTTTAGCTACATGGCAATTGAACTGTGTGAAGAGGATCTGAGCGCTATTCGGTGGTTTTGTGCGCTCAGATCCCAGCTATCTGGGGATATGGGAAATGTGAGTAAATGTGAATTGCAGTAATGCTGATGGGTTGTCAAACTAGAGAATTGACCAACAAATACTTTTGTCCGGACATCCCCAGGCCGATCTGTTGGGATCAGACCGTGTATGCCGGCTTATGGTCACGGGGGAGGTGTGTAGCGGAACCCATCACTGTTTTAAACTGTTTTATGATTATTATGGTTAAAATATGATCCTACTATATATGTTGGTTGATGTTCTACAGAATATATTGGCTCAGAATATTAGCCAGACTTTTGCAGACCTAGGCTAATAGATAATCCTGTTACAGAGATTCAAGAGATAAGAAAGTTGTAAAGGATCCTTGCATTTTCCAAAGTGTTTTCATTCTCTGATAAGAATGATCTAATTAATGTCTGATTGTATCCAAGTTGCCAGGGAGGTGTGACTCACCTATTGTCCTATATGTGTATTGTGTGGGGGATATGTGCAATGTCTGTGTGTTATGTGTAAAAACATACTTTTACTAACTTTTGAACCCCTGGTCTGATTCATGCCATTTTTGTATATGTTGTTCCCCTGGGTGAGAGATATTGAATGGTGCGGGACTTAAAGGTGTACCCCCTGTATTTGGGGTACATCCAGAATGTGGTTAAAATTGTGTCTGTTTTAATTGTGTTACCTGTTATCTGAGGGGAGGAGACGTGGGGGTTGAACCATGTATATAATTAGCTGTTGTGATAATTATGTGGGTGTAGCCCTTCAGAGGGCAACATTGCATAAAAGGAGATTCCCTGTCATTAAAATATAGTTCCTCTTGACCCTTCAAAACGTAGCCTCGTCTCGTTATTTGAGGGGATCGCTATCATACTGGGGATTGCTATGCTTCTGCATACTCCCTTGAGCTGTAACTACTGAACGCTTGTTCCTGATGTACTATCCTTGGAGTCTGTGGTGGTTTTGGTGTCCGGTGCAGTGCTTGTAGGCCTCGACGCAAACTAGGACGCATCCATCAACGGAGGTACCCGGTCGGGGTGCCAGTAGATCCGTTACAGTTTCTTTTTCACACTTTTATATTTTTAAAAAAAGAAAACTGTAAAAAATCATAAAACAAAAAATAAAAATAAATAAAACAAATAATCTAAAAAAAAGGGTCTAAACATGAGGGATAAGACCACTAAGAAGCCTAAAGGGGGGAATAATGGCCCCTGAAAATCCTAGCTGCAGCACTGCACAGCATAGGCCCCAGGCAGATAAGGCAGCCTCAGCTCCTGTGGTTCTACCAGCAGACCTACCCTTGTGGCTAATACCTGGTCACAGGTGGTTTCTGCTGGCCCCAGTAATACCACCGCTGGGGCTGAGGGGCAGATCACCAGGAAGCATGGGGTTAAATGTCAGATGTCTGGGGTCTACAGCATTGATATCTGCGTGCTGCAGCTAATGTCATCAGCCCCTCTGTTATAGTAGCAGCCAGCAAAATGTACAGGAAAGCAGTTTTCTTTACCCGTACGCTGGCTGCTTCTCACATACTTATACAGAGAGGCATCACAGTGGGGGGATTATATGTCCCAATAGAACCCCTGGAAGGGTTGGGCACAAAAGTAACACTCTCTAATGTGCCCCCCTTCCTACCAGACTCCCTCCTGCGACCCCACCTGCTAACCCTAGGTTGAAGTAAAAACACCATTTATTAAAATTCCCCTGGGGTGCAGAGAGAGAGCACTTCGTCATGTGCTCTCTTTCAAGAGGCAGGTACAAATGTGCCTGCCTCAGGGCGCAGAAAACATAGAGGGGTCTTTTGGGGTTCCATTTGAGGGGGTGCTCTACAGGATTTTTTACAGCACTACGGAGGTGCAGTGCTATCATTGCAAGGGGTTGGGGCATACACGTAGGAATTGTCCTAATGTAAAGCATCATGCCCCAGCCCCAGCAAATGGCACCTCCGTCAGTACAGCACCCATCCCCGCTGAGCCCATAACAGCGGGGACCTCAATGGTCATAGCCCCCCCACAGAGCTCAGGCAAGGAGGCCGTTCCTCAAGCCACCACCACGGCCTCCAAACCCCCTTCTTCCCCAAAAAAGCCATCTGTGTCTGTGGTCTCCAGCAAGACTGCAGACACGGGGAAAAAGGGGAAGAATGTCACCGGTCCTCCCAGTGTCACAGCTGCATCTCCCAAGTCCCAATCTGGCCCCACCATAATTACATCAGTTAGTGTGGGGGCACTGTGTAAGCAGAGGGATAATAAGCCCTCTGCAGGGGAGGCAGCTAGTGGCAGCTCCTCTTCCAGGAGTGACGTCCCCAGGAAGAGGAAGCATAAAACCAACAGGGAGGTTGCTGATATGTGGGAAGTGCTCTATAGTGGAGCACCTCCCTCTAAAAGCAAGAAGAGGAACAAAACATCTCCTCCTCATCCGGTGACATTGTCTGGCCCTGGTTATTAAGCTCAGCCAGCCGGTGCCAGACCACACATCCTCTCTCTCCAGACCCTATAGGGGTTAATGTGGAAAAGGGTCTGGAGGAAAAGCAGGGGCAAGAGGGTCTCCCAAGTGAGGCAGGGGTAGACAAGAAAGATCAGGTTCTGCCTCTGGCCTTTGAGGGGGGTCCCAACAAAGCCCCTGCTGAATGGGTAGTCAGTGTCCCTGAGGTGCTGAGCTTCAAGGGCACCAGTCAGTCTCCTCCTCCAGTGTCACTCTCTAGTGACATACCTCTGGCTTTGTTAGAGCCCCAGGCCGAGTCACTACTGGAGGGGGGGGAATATAGGCATGACCCCCATTCAGGACCCCATGGATTTGTCTGTCAGGGGGGATGTGGCACAAGGGGAAGTGGAAATGGGGGAGGGTGATAAAACAGGTTTTTCCCTGTTAACATCATGGAGAGCCTGTCTACCCTCCTCAGCCGTCCACTGACCCTAACATCGGTTGCCATCCAAGCTGAGCAAGCAGCGGTGGAACTGGCAGAGGAGGCATATAAAGCCTCCAGGCTTCCATTAAGGAAGCCATGCCAGCCACTGCTGTCCAGCCAGCTACCCCTGAATGCACTCCTGAAGCTACAGGGGTGCAGCAGCAATCCAAGGTCCATTATTTACCTTGAAGGGTGCTAAAGGGACTTCTTCTGTATCATCTAAGAGGGGGTCCCTGAGAATAAAGCTGAGGAAACTGACTCCAGTAGGGGAGGATGGAGTAAAAGCCCTCAGCCAAGAGGAGCCCAGGGGTGACCCACTAGAAGGAACATCAGATTCTGGGTGGGTTATCCCTGTCAAGGAAATAGATCTATTCCTTAAGAGCACCCTTCATGGACAAAAGAAAAGGAAGGTGCGGCCTGGCCTTGGAGAGGTGGAAGAATATGTCGTTTATTCTCCACTCTCTCCAGCAATATCTAGTGGTCAGCACTAGGGCCAAGAATTCTGGGACTGCGGAGCATCTCCACGTCCGGAAATTCTATAAAATGTGCGTGTCCTATCAGCAGTCTCAAGGGTCTGAGGAACGCACAATTCCTGACACGCAGTAATGGCTTTTGCACATCAGCACGCTAAATACCAATGGCTGTCAAGACAGTTTCCGCAGGTTCCAAGTACTCTCCTATTTATATCAGGGAGGGTACTCTGTGAGCTTCCTGCAGGAAATTATTAAATGTGGACTGTTGGTACCCCAAATAGATTGGATTGGTTGAACTTGGCACAGTGTATTTTGACATTATGAGAAACATGATCTGTAAACTAAATAAAAATCATTTTAGGAGGTTAAGAGAAAAAGAAACCGAATGGGGGGATACCGAGCAGAGCACACCATCTACAGGCCCACTGGGAGACAAACTCATCCATTCCCCCAGTGGACAAAGCCAGGTGGTACTCTGCCCGGATACGGGAGCTGCACCAGCACCCGGAACATAGGCCTCAGGTGACAAGGGAACCCCCCCCTATCAAACACTGCTTCCTGGACTTATATATAGCCAATTTGGCTAATGCCAGGAGCAGGTTGACGAGGAGGTCCCTGGCCTTATTGCCCCGGGACACTGGGCGCCCAAAAATAAAAATGTGAGGGGAGAAATGCAGCCAGAACTGCAGGAGGAGGCCCCTCAAGAGTGACAAGAGGGGATGCAGTCTGGCGCAACTAAAATAAATATGTCCGTGAATTTAGCTAAGTACTCTCCCGTGCTCAGTGCACCATGGAGCACTCTCCAACTCAAGTCCCCGGTGGGTCGTGGAACTAAATCAGAATAAAGTTCCCTCCACCGGGGCCTCTTGCCCTCGTCAGCTGGTAGGACCCACCTCCAGATAATATCGGAACGGGTAACGAGGGCAAGGAAGTGCACTGTATGGAGCACGAGAGAATATAAGCTCTTCCTCGGCATGCCGCGAAAGCATGACGAGGGTATGTCCCTCAACTTTGAGAGGTTGGGACAGGAGGAGCCCTGAGGGGAAACACAGGGCTTGTGTCCAATGCAAACAGCCGGAGCAGGGGTGTTGAAAGGTGCATGTGGCACTCCGGCCTGCAAAGCCCCGCGAAGGAAGGTGCTCGAGTCGGGGGAGATGGCATCCCTAATCTCCTGGAGCAAGCGCCCCTGAGACTTTGGGCGCCACATATATCCCAAACGGAGCGCAAGCTCCTGGGGTGACAGACCCAATCAGAACGCCCGTATTCCAGGAGATCCCGACTCGGGTCATCCGTGCATGACTAAGGCGGTGGATGATACAGGGGGACTGTAACATTGGAGCCCCCACTGCTGGATTAAATGCAGGGGCTCCGTGAATATTTCATCCCCCAAAGGCACGCCCTGCCTGGTCACGGAGACCATGCTCCAGGCCTTGAGGGTTTCCTGGTAGTATGCCGGCAACACAGAGAGGTCTCTCCCAAACCCCTCGGGCCGGATCAGAAATAATTGCCGGTCATACCCCAGGTTGCGCAACTGGCGATAAAAGCTGGCCACATTTGGAGTACCAACAGTCCACATTTAAAAAAAAAATGACAGGCAGAGGCAGGACACCCCGCAGAGGCCGTCGTGGTCGTGGTGCTGTGATTCCCTTTGGCCCTACAATAATGCCCAGTGTTCAAAGGCCAGTTACCCTGAACTTGAAAAGTTCAGAGGACGTAGTTGACTGGCTAACACAGGACACCCAATCTTCTACAGCTTCCGCTTGGAACATTGACGCACCATCCTCCTCCAGCTTAGCTTCGGGCACCTCTCAAGTTACCACTCACCCGCCTGCCGCCACCACCAACACTAGTACCACAACCAATTTAATTGATCAGTCAGAAGAGTTATTTACACATCAGTTTGAAGAAATGAGTGATGCGCAACCATTATTGCCAGAGAATGTAGATAACAGGGATATGTCTCAGTCAGGCAGCATTACACACATGTACGTACGATGTGATGATGATGATGATGATGTACCCGCTGCTGCTTCCTTTGTTCAGTTGTCATATACAAGTGAGGCGGGTGATGATGATGACGATGCGTCCGTGGATGTCACGTGGGTGCCTGCTAGAAGAGAAGAAGAACAGGGGTAAAGTTCAGATGGGGAGACAGAGAGGAGGAGGAGACGAGTTGGAAGTAGAGGGAGGTCATCGCAACAAGCTAGTGGCACAGTCAGACAGCATGCATCAGCACCCGGGGTCAGCCAGACAGCACGCCAATCAACGCATGCTGTTACCACCACCAGAATGCCGTAACCGCCGAGCTCAGCAGTGTGGCATTTTTTTTGTGTGTCTGCCTCTGACAACAGCGATGCCATTTGCAACCTGTGCCAAAAGAAACTGAGTCATGGGAAGTCCAACACCCACCTAGGTACAACTGCTTTGCGAAGGCACATGATGTCACATCACAAACGCCAATGGGATCAACACATGAGTACAAGCAGCACACAAACTCAAAGCCGCCATCCTCCTCCTGGTCCAGCATCTTCATCCACAACAACCACTGCTGTCCTCCTTGCCCCCTCTCAACTATCCACCACTCTGTCTCTCGCCTCTTGCTGTTCCTGCTCATCTCCCCACAGTCAGTCAAGGGCATGTTTGAGCGTAAGAAGCCAATGCCACAAAGTCACCACCCTTGCCCGGCGTCTGACAGCTGGCTTGTCTGAACTCTTGGCCCGCCAGCTTTTACCATACAAGCTGGTGGAGTCTGAGGCGTTCAAAAGTTTTTAGCGATTGGGATACCGCAGTGGAAGGTAACCCGGCCGAAATTTCTTTGCCCAAAAGGCAATCCCCAACCTGTACTCAATTGTGCAAAAGGAAGTAATGGCATCTCTGGCACACAGTGTTGGGGCAAGGGTCCATCTGACCACTGATAATTGGTCTACAAAGCATGGTCAGGGCAGGTATATCACCTACACTGAGCATTGGGCAAACCTGCTGACGCCTGCCAAGCATGGAATGCGTGGCTCCTGCAGAGGAGTTGGTGACACCGCCACAACTTGCAGGGAGGCCTGCTGACACCTCCTCTACTCCTCCTACTCCATCCTGCTGCGTCTTGCTCCACATCAACGGCACCCCCCCCAGCTCAACAGATACTATTCCACATCCCGGATACGGCAGTGTCATGCCGTCTTGGGGTTGACTTGCCTCAAAGCAGAGAGTCACACCGGGCCAGCACTCCTGTCCGCCCTGAACGCACAGGTGGATCAATGGCTGACTCCGCACCAACTAGAGATTGGCAAAGTGGTTTGTGACAACGGAAAGAATTTTGTTGGCGGCATTGAATTTGGGCAAGTTGACGCATGTGCCGTGCATGGCACATGTGTGTAATCTGATCGTACAACGCTTTGTCCATAAGTATCCAGGCTTACAGGACGTCCTGAAGCAGGCCAGAAAGGTGTGTGGCCATTTCAGGCGTTCCTACACTGCCATGGCGCACTTTTCCGATATCCAGCGGCGAAACAACATGCCAGTGAAACGCTTGATTTGTGACAGCCCCACACGTTGGAATTCAACACTCCTAATGCCTGCTCCAACAAGAAAAAGCCATTAACGAGTATTTGTATGACCGGGGTGCTAGGACAGCCTCTGCGGAGCTGGGGATTTTTTTGCCACGTTACTGGACGCTCATGCGCAATGCCTGTAGGCTCATGCGTCCTTTTGAGGAGGTGACAAACCTTGTCAGTTGCACCGAAGGCACCATCAGGGACATCATACCATTTGTTTTATTCCTGGAGCGTGCCCTGCGAAGAGTGCTGGATCAGGCCGTAGATGAGCGTGACGAGGAAGAGGAAGAGTTGTGGTCACCATCACCACCAGAAACAGCCTTATCAGCATCGCTTGCTGGACCTGTGGCAACGCTGGAAGAGGATTGTGAGGAAGAGGAGTCAGAGGAGGAATGTGGCTTTGAGGGGGAGGAGGAAGACCAATCACAACAGGCATCCCAGGGTGCTCGTTGTCAACCTATCTGGTACCCACCACGGGTACGTGGCTGGGGGGAAGAACATATCTTCAGCGAGATCACTGAGGACGAGGAACGGGACATGACTAGCTCGGCATCCAACCTTGTGCAAATGGGGTCTTTCATGCTGTCGTGCCTGTCGCAGGACCCTTGTATAAAAAGGCTGAAGGGGAACGGCCTGTACTGGGTGTGCACGCTACTAGACCCCCGGTATAAGCAGAAAGTGCCTGATTTGTTACCAAATTACCGCAAGTCAGAAAGGATGCAGCAGGTCCAAAACAAATTAACAAGTATGCTTTACACACCATATAAGGGTGATGTCACAGCACAAGGGCAATATAACAGGGGAAGAGGTGAAAGTAATCCACCTCCCACGACCACGCCGGCAAGGACAGGACGTTTAAAAGACGTGTTGTTGATGGAGGACATGCAGACCTTTTTCAGTCCTACGCATCGCATCAGCCCTTCGGGATCCACCCTCAGAGAACGACTTGACCGACAGGTAGCAGACTACCTCGCCTTAACTGCAGATATCGACACTCTGAGGAGCGATGAACCCCTTGACTACTGGGTATGCAGGCTAGACCTGTGGCCTGAGCTATCCCAATTTGCAATTGAACTTCTGGCCTGCCCCGCTTCAAGTGTCCTGTCAGAAAGGACCTTCAGTGCAGCAGGAGGTTTTGTCAGCGAGAAGAGAAGTCGCCTAGGGCAAAAAAGTCTAGATTGCCTCACCTTTATAAAGATGAATGAGGGATGGATCCCAAAGAGACTGACACTGGCGATACATTCGACTGAAAAAGGCCTGATGAGATGAGCTGCCTTCGGCTAAAAATGGTCCACACGCTGCTGTATGTTATCTGTGAATGCCGGATGACTTGCGTGAATTATCCGCCACCAACTAGGGTTCAAGAAGACGCAATGTTTTATGGCACTTTCTGCCTGGGGAACAAAGGTAAATTTTTCTGGCCGCTGCAACAGCAGCGGCTGCAACAATACCTGATTTTTTTATTTAAATTTTTATGTCAGAAGGCGTACGGCATGTAATGAAAAAGAAAACCTATTGAACAGTCTTGCATAACACAACAGTTGTGCAAAAATACATATTTACAATGAAGACATTTTGTTAAAATTAGCTGGCTAGGCCTTCTTATTTTTACTTTTTTGGTTAATACATTTTCTTTTTTTTTTACTGTGATTGCAATTTTTAAGAGAAACCTAAGACATGGTAAAACAGACAATAGTAAAGAGTATATCAGCAGTTAACACCAAAGTCCTATTATCTATCATCACTCCAGCAGTAGCTTATTATTTACAATATCTAACCTGCTCAATCGCCCTTGGGTTACCCTAGGGCAGGCTTCAGTAGGCGACCTCTTCTTTCTTTGGATGATTTTGCCGCAGGTTGCTTCGGAAGGGTCTGCTCCAGGGCTCCCCCACTCCGGTCCTTCCCTCCGAGTCGCTTCAATCATTAACAAATGTTTTATTATATTAGGGGGGCACTAAATGGGGATGTTATCCAGGGATCCCAAATTGTCTGGAACTGGGTGATTCTATCCAAGACTACATGGTTAAATCTCTCATTGAGCAGTAAATAGTTGATTTTTTTAATTAATTCCTGAAAGTTTTAATTTGGGGTTTTCCAACTACTAGCTATGTGTATTTTTTCTTTCAAAAAATATTTTATTAGGTCAATCTTAAACATTTTAGAAGCTAGTAAGGCATGTTTCTTCCCCATAGTCTTATGACTGCCGAACACTCCCACCAGACATGAATAAATGTAGCCTCATTACCACTGCTCCTAAAACATGAGCTGCTCTGTTTTGGATCCCATTTATTAGCTTAAAAGGAGTAATATATGTCCTGTGTAGGACCTTTATTGAAGACTCAAGCAGACTATAATTTAAAGATCCCTTACTTAAGCCTCACAACTTTTATCCCATGTGCTGTCTGTCAACTCGGTGCCCAAATCCCTCTCCCAGGCTTTGGTATAGTCTGGTTTGTTTGCCCATGAGTTTTTCATTAAATAGTTCATACATGAGGCTAATAATACCAGGCTGAAAAGGGGGAATCCCTAAATTTTTTGAGTAGCCAGGTGTTTCTTCGGGGGTTCCCCTACCACTTATCGTATATATAAAATGATGTATCCTGCAAAAATTATAGTGTTCAGCCAGGGGTAAATTGTATCTATTTCTCACCCACTCAAAGGTCATTATTTTGTCGTCATGCCACCATGGACCAACCCTTAGTAGGTTCTGAGACTTCCACCAACTGAGAGAGCTTTCCGGAAGATGTATCTTAAAGTGGGGATTGGGTACGATAGGGGTAAGATCTGATACCCGAGTGTCCAGTTTTTGTGTCCAGTTCATCTCCGTCCATATTTTTAATGAGTGCTTAATCAACGGGTTTTTCAAGTTTCTCAAAAAAGTATACAGGCCTGGAATCCATATTACTGTATCCCATGTATAAGGTGACATGCTTACATTTTCCATAAATACCCAGAGCGGCTGATGTGTTGGGGAGAATGCGCCAGAGGAATGAAAGCCAGCTGCGCTGCCTTGTAATACAGTTTGAGATTCGGGTCCCTACCCTCTTTTGGAAAGACTATGAGGTTGGCCTGATTCAACTCAGGGGGCATAGGTTCTCCATTTAGTATAGCGTTAAACAAAGATGTTAGGTGCGGGGGTAAGCAAGGGCTCAAATTTCTTATAGTACAGATGAGTAAAACCGTCTGGCCCTGGGGACTTGCAAAATTTAAGATCTTGGATTGTAGATTTAACTTCCTCTTGGGATATGTCTAGGTTCAAGCTGTCCAATTGAGGTACAGGTATTTTGTGGACTTCTTGCTGTAGTAGGAAGGACTCTATGTCAGATCCGCTGCAGCGGGATTGGGATGAATATATGGTCTGATCGAAGTTTTGAAATGTTTCTTGGATAGCATTGGGGCTAAAGGAGGTTTGGCCATCAGGTAGTCTAAAGATACCGTATATTATGTCCTCTCTTGGAGGGTAAAGACACTAATAATTCCTCCAATAAAATTCTGCTTTTTTTTTTGTGGGCAAGGTCCCTGGTTAGCCCCTTGGGTTATCTGTTAAAAAGAGTGGTGCAGAGACTGTGGGGGCTGTTAGCCTCCTTGTCCCCGTGTGGCCGTTTAGAATCCCTGCTGCTGCATGTTTCAGCTTTAAGGTGTAATTGTACTGCGTTTGACTCAAGTAGCTGCCTGTCCTGGGTCAGTTTGGCTTTATTGCTGGGCCCTTTTCCTGCCACGATGGCGACCGTCAGTCCATGGGCCTCTATGTCCCCTTCACTACCTTTGTCCCCGCTTGTGTGCTTATTTGGGATGGCCCCCCTTTATATCCCCGGCCCATGGCCTTGTAAGGGTCGCCCCCTCAATCTCTGAGTGTGGATATGCAGGGCTGTGGCGTTGAATCAGGCCTACCTTCTTCTCTGCTCGCTGCAAGATCAACAATACCTAATTTTTCAGGCATGTGTACATGCCTAATTTTTCTGGCCTCTGGTGCTGCACTGTGGCTTCAACAACCAAACCCCAAAAAAAGGCACATAACAGGGATTAAACTGATAGGAGTAGTACTACTTAACACACCACTCATATCTGGTGTAACAGTAGTGTACATTTAAAACAAAAAAAAAATTGTACTGTAACAGATTGCATAGCAGTTAGTTGTCTGCAAGCGTGTGTGTCAGACCTACAGCGTCTACTCTACCAACTTCTGCAAGTGCAGTTGTCACAGTAGCTTGCACGCATAGTACCGATCTGTCAAAACCTGTAATGATGAATGAGGTCTAGACTAGCCTGGTTCCCTTATCCTCTACAGGTTGAGACCTAATGTTTGGGTGACTCCAGACCAACACATGAGTACAAGCAGCACACAAACTCAAAGCCGCCATCCTCCTCTTGGAGCAGCATCATAAGCCACATCAACCACAGCTGTCCTCCTTGCCCCCTCTCAACCATCCGCCACTCCGTCTCTCGCCTTGAGCAGTTCCTGCTCATCTGCCCATAGTCAGGTGCCTGTAAAGGACATGTTTGAGCGTAAGAAGCTAATGTCACAAAGTGCCCCAAAATTGACCAGAATCTACTGGTTCTAAAAATCCAGGCCTTATACACGCCCCCTGATAGGTGACGTAACAAGTATTAAACTGATAAGAGTAGTACTTACAAACACGCCACTCCTATCTGGTGGCACCTTTGACTGCATGTGCCGTGCCCCAAAATTGAAGTGATACGACCAACAAAGCATCTTTTTCCATCTCCTGGTTCTAAAAAATCCAGGCCTTATACACGCCCACTGAAAGGTGACGTAACAAGTATTAAACTGATAAGAGTAGTACTACTTAACACACCTTATAATAATGCAGAGAGAGGCAACGCAGTGAGAGGAGTCTGAAGAAGAGGAGTCAGAGGAGGAAGGTACCTTTGAGGAGGTGGAAGACCAAACACAGCAGGCGTCCCAGGGGGCTTGCTGTCACCTTTCGGGGACCCTTGGTGGCTGAGTGGAGGAAGAGACCTTCAATAACATCAGTGAGGACAAGGAACGGGACATGGCTAGCTTGGTATTCAACCATGTGCAAATGGGGAGTTTGCGATTGTGCAAATGGACTGTTTGCGGTTGTTTGCGGGCCTAACCCTTACACTACCTGATCGATACAACATCATACCTGATGTTTTAAAGCACGTTATTCCAAACAATTTAGGAATGTTAGGTAATTTATGCCCTTTATGGCTTAAAACCAGACTCTGCATCAACTATGTAATTTTCCATGGGAGTTTTGCCATGTATCCCCCTCCGGCATGCCACATTTCAGGTGTTAGTCCCGTTGAAACAACTTTCCCATCACTATTGTGGCCAGAAAGAGTCCCTGTGGGTTTTAAAATTCGCCTGCCCATTGAAGTCTATGGCGGTTCGCCGATGTTCGCCGGTTCGCGAACATTTGCGGCGGTTCGCGTTCGCGGTTCGCGAACCGAAAATTTTATGTTCGCGACATCACTATTCTTTGGCCAAGGATCTATCTATATAGCAGGGATGGATTGCACCTTAGTGATGAGGTAACTTTTGTGCTAGGGGATAAGACGGCAGAAAGGCTGGAGGAGTTTTTAAACTAGTAGGTGGGGGAGATGGACTAGATTAATGTAATGCGGTAAGAAGTGTAGAGGGGATAGGGGGTGAATTAACTACTCATGGGGGAGGAGATGGGGAGAGGGTTAGTATAGTGAATAGGGAGGTATTACTAAGTAACTCAAGTACAGTGGCAGGCACTTCAGAACTACAGGCTCATAACATAAGGTGTATGCTTGCTAATGCCAGAAGCTTGCCAGGAAAATGGGAGAGTCAGAATTATTGGCAATTAATGACAAATGGGATTTAAAAGGCATTACTGAAACATGGTGATATGAATCTCATGCCTGGACTGTTAATCTGGATGGTTATAACCTATTTAGGAAAGATAGGGGCAATTGTAAAAGAGGAGGAGGGATTTATCTGTATGTTAAGCCTGAATTTAAGCCTATAGTCAGAGAAGATATTTATGCTGGAGCTAGCGGTAATATTGAATGTTTGTGGGTAGAGTTAAACAGCGGAGCAGCAAATTCCTAAAGAATATTAGTTGGAGTATGCTACAAACCCCCAGATATAACTGAAAGCGAGGAAATACAATTATTGTTACAGATTGGAAATGCAGCTTAGCATGGGCAAGTTCTAATAATGGGAGACTTTAATTACCCTGAAATAAACTGGATAAATGAGACCAGAAGTTCAGCTAGAGGGAGCAGGTTCTTGAGTACACTCAGTCATCATTATCTGGCCCAGGTTATACAAGAAACTACTAGAAATGAGGCTATCTTGGATGCAGTTATCACAAACAATATTGATATGGTATCAAATGTTGAAATAGGGCAACCTTTGGGAAAAGTGATCACAACTCATTTGAGAATAAAGTAAAAAAACTAAACTATAAGGGGCCAACAAAAACTCTTAATTTTAAAAGGGCAGTTTTAACAGTCTAAGGGCAGCAATACAAATTATAGACTGGGACAGAGAACTGTCATGTTAAAATACTGAACATAAAAGGACAACATTTAAACATTGGATGCAGTTATCAAAAACAATATTGATATGGTATCAAATGCTGAAATAGGGCAACCTTTGGGAAAAAGTGATCACAACTCATTTGAGAATAAAGTAAAAAAACTAAACTATAAGGGGCCAACAAAAACTCTTAATTTTAAAAGGGCAGTTTTAACAGTCTAAGGGCAGCAATACAAATATAGACTGGGACAGAGAACTGTCATGTTAAAATACTGAACATAAATGGACAACATTTAAATCCTTACTACATTTACATACACATCGGCATATACCATGTGGAAATAAAGTAAAAGGAGTAAATCCAATCCCATCTGGCTTAACAATGACTTAAAGATCAAGATACAAAGTAAAAAACAGTCATTTAAATTCTACAAAGAAGAGGGGACAGAGACTGCTTTACGTGAGTACAAGGAAATCAACAAGGCTTGCAAAAGGGCTATTAGACTGACTAAAATAGAAAATGAAAAATTAATTGCAAAAGAGAGTAAGACTAACCCTAAAATATTTTTTAAATATATGAATGGGAAGAAGGCCAGGAAGGAAGCTATAGGAACATTACAATGTGACACAGGCCGTCTGATAATTAGTAACCAGGAAAAGGCAGATGAGCTAAATAGGTTATTTTCTTCGTTATACACAAGGGAGGTACCAGCAGTTGGGTCACTCCAATATAATGGGGCTACACTAACTTCGCTGAATAATTGGTTAACGCAGGAAGACATCCAAAAGAGGTTAGAAAAAATAAATGTTAATAAAGCCCCAGGTCCTGATGGAATACTGAGGGAACTGGATTCTGTAATAGCCAAACCATTATATTGAATTCTTCAAGATTCACTCAACACAAGGTCTCTACCAGATGAATGAAGAAAAGCAGAGGTAATACCTATATTTAAGAAGGCAGCAAGAGCAAATCCAGGGAATTATAGACGAATTATAGTGTGCCTTACTTCTGTAGTAGGAAAGCTTTTAGAAGGGTTAATAAGGGGTAATATACAAGAATATGTCTATTTGAACAGGATTATAATTATGAGTCAGCATGGATTTATGAGGGATAGGTCACGTCAAACAAATCTAATTAGTTTTTATGAGGAGGTTAGTAGGAACCTGGATCAAGGCAACTCAGTGGATGTAGTCTTTTTGGATTTTGTGAATCGACACAGTGCAACATGGGAGACTATTGTGCAAACAAAGAGATACAGGAATCGCAGTAAATATCTGCTCATGGATCGAGAGCTGGCTAAAGGACAGAAAGCAAAGGGTTGTGGTAAATTTCGATTGGATGTGTTAAGTGGGGTTCCTCAGGGTTCAGTATTAGGTCCTCTCCTTTTTAACATATTTATTAATGACTTAAAAGTGGGCCTGGAAAGCAGTGTCTCCATTTTTGCTGATGACATGAAGAAGTGCAAGGTAATTAAATCTGATAATGATGTACTTTCCCTCCAAAGGGATTTACATAAAATAGAGGAATGGGAATCTAAATTGCCCATGAGATTTAATATGAATAAATGTAAAGTTATGCATCTGAGAAGGAAAAATAGCCATGCAATGTATAATCTTAATGGAGCAAATCTAGGGGTATTTGATATTGAAAGGGATTTGTGAGTACTTGTGGACAACCACCGAGGTAACAGTGCTCAATGCCAAGCAGCATCTGCAAAGGCAAATAAAATATTAGCATGCATTAATAAGGGTATTGAAGCAAGGGAAGCAGATATAATTCTGCCACTATACAAATTGCTAGTACGCCCTCATTTGGAATATGGAGTACAATTTTGGGCACCACTTCATAAAAAGGGCATTTTAGCTGGAAAAGGTACAGAGAAGGCCTACAAAACTAATAAGGGGAATGGAGGGGCTAAGTTATGAAGAAAGACTAATCAAATTAAGCTTATTTTCTCTAGAAAAAAGGCATCTAAGAGGGAATATGATTACCCTATATAAATACATCCAGGTTCAGTATAGAGATTTGTCAAGTGAGCTTTTTGTGCCAAGAGGTTTTCAGCAGACAAGAGGACATCCTTTGAGGTTAGAAGTAAAAAGATTCCACCTTAAAGAAAGAAAAGGGTTCTTCACAGTAAGGGTGGTTAATCTGTGGAATTCTCTACCAGAGGAGGTGGTGACAGTTGATTCGATAGATAACTTTAAAAGGGGATTGGATTTATTTCTAATTAAAAAAGGCATTCAGGGTTAACCTGGATAATTATAGAGGGAGTATTGATCCAGGGAAATGTATCATTTTTTTACCTTTGAGATGATTGGCTAAGTTTCACTTGTTTTTTTGTTTTTTGTGTTTGCCTTCCTCTGGATCAATTAATTAACAACTAATTAATTAACAACTAATCCGCATATTGCAGAGGAGATCTTAAAAGGTTGAACTTGATGGACTGAAAGTCTTTTTTCAACCTCAATTACTATGTAACTATGATAATTGGGATTTTCCAATAACTGTATAATTGTGCCTTACCCAGACATCTTTACTAATACCATACAACTATGAGAAGCCCTTCTTTACTATATTCTTATGGTGACGACGAGCAGTATTCTATAATTGGTAAAATAATGATAGGGCTAACAAATGCAGTTCCTATCACAATTGCCTATGAAACTAGAATTGAGCAGTTAAAAACCTATGGATCTTGAGGGTGTGTGGTAGATTGACTAAAACACAGGACACCCTGACTAGCCCATGAGTCACTTCTTGGCTCCCAGGTAACAGAATCAGTTATTAACAGTCCATTTTCAAAAATATTCTTTTCCATGTATTTTTCAGATACCACTTTTAATGTTATTCATTGCAAGCAGACAAATGGGGCACTGGCCTACCCTTCTCTCCAAATGCACCAACCTAAGGATCCTTAACATACTTTTTTTCCCCTGGGGAAAAATAATACCATCTCTTTAAATGGTACCATTTTGTTGTAGGTTTCTTCAGGATTTTTTTTTTCTTACTGCTTCCCTTTTCTCCAAAAGTTCCAGGTTTTTTTTCCCCAAATGCAGATGCAGCATTTTTTTCAGGAAAACTTCTCTCTCAACAGTCTATGATTCACAAAGAAAAAGAAAAAAAAGCACCCCCATTGTGACTGTATCTTTTTAAAATCCTGATTTAAGGTGCAATCACTAATTAAGTTGCATCACAATTAACACCTTTATTTCTAGACTGGAGAAACAGCTCTGTTCAGTCTCTGGCTCACATAGTTACATAGGCCCTCATTCTATTATCGTCCGTAAATCGGCCGCAAAGCTGCGATTCCTTGCGGGGCTCCCGTTACCTTGCAATTCAATTGTACGGCGCCGCAAGGATATCCCCTTACGGCCGGCCGTATATCTTGCAACCAGCCGTATGCTCAGAAATCTTTAAATGCAAATATAAATTCAAGACGGCACTGTAAAGCTCTGTAAATGTTAGGGATCATTATGGGGGACATGAGGATTAATAGCAACCCCCTCTCAAGCTTGCACATCAGCCCAAATCCGAGATTACATTAACTGTTTATTTTCCGGCCGCAGCGTGGGCGGGTCTGTGGTGCTCCAAGCCCTCTGGACTTTTTACATGGATATGTGACATAAATTAAATAAAACATTTATTTACGGATTTGAGTGTAGGGGAATGTTGTGCTATGAATGCTAACACCTACAATCACTTTATAGTCTCATAAGAGTGCAGGATGGCTTTATTATGGCTTTAAAATGTGCTTAATTGTGTGCCTGCGGGACCTTTTTGCTGCAAGTAAGCTGCGGCTCGGTTTTAGCCTTGCAGAGAGGGTTCCCGGAGCAATTGAATAGCAACCAGGATTTTCTTACGGCCGAAACTCTTGCGGCCGTTTAAGATCAAAGGCTTTCCTCAGGTGCGTGCGGCCGCAAGGGATAGCAAGGCGC